>JAZKJV010010484.1:0-44039 GCA_037367405.1 Ottelia alismoides | reverse complement strand
TTGTACCCTTATATGCACAACTAGCTCGTAAGCTTATAGACATTGTAAGACCATCACCATAATGGTCTATAATGTACACACTTAAATATATAGATGTATATCTATTTTTAGTCAAAAGGGTCAGTTCCCATTTTGTGACAGTTTATGGCACGAGTCTTAAGTTATCTCAATCTCTTCCAGTTTACTTTATAACTTGACTAGTTAAACAACTCTGAATCTATATTCCTTTCCTACGAACCTACATCAAAAGTATTGACTAAACATCAATATTTGGAGGAAGATTGCTATCTCTTTCATATCGGAGATCCACTTTGGATATCAAATCTACTTTGGATATCATTCTACGATGCTAATCGTGTCCTCGATCTATCTTCTTGTATTAACAGTTATACCTCAACGTATATGACATGCCTCTTGATGTTATCAATTATATGACATCCAAAGTATCCATGATATGTATCTCTAATAATAAAGGGGAACTTAATCTTTAATGCAAACGTAAATGTGTTATATTTCAGAAATATGCTGATATAAATTTAATAGCAATTATTGCAAAATGGGTAGTCATGGGATTACATATCTAATATTCTTATCCTTTATGTTACCCGCCTATTGCTAATAACTGATGTTATAATGATTTAATGGGCATTTGTGAACGATTTTGAATCAATAGGAAATATGATTTAATTTTATTCTAGTATAAGTTGCGGCAAGATGTCATTCAACCTTTATTATTTGTCGTTATTAAAATTAATCTTTTCTATATAGTGCTTGTTTGGTTATGAGACGAAGATTAAAGGATAACTTGGTGGGGATAAAAATAAGGAATTTTTTTTGGATAGTATTTTTTTGAGGTATTATGTTGGAGAATGTATAAGAAATCTCGGGATTTTTTCCATGTCCTTGATTTTCCTTATTTTCAAAATATCTTTACTCGTAGATTACTCCACCAAAACAATTCGCTCTTATCCCATCAAAAACTCGTCCTCATAATGCTAAAGATAAAAATAATGAACAAATCCCTTTATTTCTTTGCCGCATCCCCTTGTTCTCAAAAGAAAGATGATAGTGGGATAAAGTTAATGATTTCTTATTTTCTTTTCGGCTAGTATTATCCAGAAAAGGAAACCTACATGTAGGTAACTTAGGTACATCCGTTCCTTTTCTTCTTTATTTTTTTTTATTTTTTTAAAATGAAACTAAGGTTCCTTAGATCACTATATATCACTATATTATCATTAAATTCAACTTAATTCGAAACTTCTACCCCTCTATCAAGACAATTAAATTTTAATGGTTTCAGGATTTTCAAAATTGACCCCTCCAGATGAAGATGTTACAAATGTTTTTTTCCAACAAAATTTGAAATATATATTCTACTTAATATTTTAAGTACATCCCCATGTGGATTCATTTCAAAAAATTCAAAAAATAGAGTGGAAAAAAAGATTAATTTAGGTAAATTACCTATATCATGATATAAGCTCTCTAACCTCGGCATTCTTTAAGAGTTCATTGTGAGATAGATGATACGAAGAATATATAGATATTAGATGACTGTTTGAAGAGATAAAATAATTAGAAGAATATATATGAAGTGTTTGCTCCAAAAGCTTACACTGTAGCAACAGCGGTGCTCAAGTGATGTCGAGGGACATCATATGCCGTCTTCTTCAGAAAAGAAGCGTAACTGCCATGAACAGTAGCAGCTTGAAAAGGATGGAGATTACCCATTTCCTCTCGTGAACAAGGATTGATTCTCCGGGATTTCAACCATCATATACGATCCGTGATTGGGTAAGCAAATGTCAGAGCAGGCGTACGGAAGAGCACTTGGACAGAGGTGAGGCAGTCGAACTGATCAAAGACCCCAAAGAAGTACACTGTAGCCATGATGATGATGATGAACCCAACCATTGTTCACTGCACAGAGCCAACTCTCTCGGTACAACAACAGCGTCCAGAACGGAAAAAGATTCACCATCTCTAAACACCACACACGCAAAGCACCCATCCATGTTGGCCGCTACTGTACGCGTACTTTCCTCTTTCTCTCTCTCCTCTCGTGGATTGCTACCGACACCTCTGATACATGAGTTCCGATCCAACGATGCTTTCTCCAAAACAGTTCAAAGTTTTTCAACATGTCCGGGCCACATTGCAAACTCCAGAGTTCTACCTCTGACTCTCAGCAGAGGGGAAAAAAGGGACGTCAAAAGCTGCAAACATGATAAAGGCTGAGCTGCAAAAATAGAAAGAGTCCACTGTCCAAACTTTAAATTTACTGACAGGCTCGAGAACCACTGCAGCAATAGGCGTACGACCTCTCCCCCCCATGTACCCATCCACCACTTGCATTGCAATGCATTTCTCTCTCTCTCTTCCTTTGATAGACTGCGGCCGACGAGGACTAGGAGGAGGACCGATCTACACAGCATGCGTCGCGTAGACCCCACGATCATGTGGACCGTCCTATGTTTCAGTCACCGGTCATATCGATCATTGACCGCCAGCGTACTTTGCCCTTGGACTCTGCCCTGGAGAGATGAGTTTGCATGCGTGGTTGGGGAGCTCCACTGCGATTTAATGAGGGGGTTACAGTCCCTGGCAGAGATTGGTTGTCTTTTGGTTGGTTTGCAGAGGCTGTCGGGCTGCGTGTTGTATGAGGTTGCTTCCGCTTGCATCGTGGATCAGCACCAAGTTGCAACTTGCACCAGTTACACTCCATGGCTGCCTCGGCTTCTTGTGGGCTTGTTATTCAAAGGGTGTTGCGCACCTTTCTGATGCAATTCTGGGCGAGTTAGGACCTAACTGCAGCGACTATCCATAGGATTTAATGCATTGTTTTATCCCACAAGTGAATTCACTGCATGATCGAGGCAGTGGGAAAAAAAGTAGAAATCATAACAAATAGAGGTCTTTGTACTAGGAATATGTACGCATGTATAACTACAACAAAATAAGTCAATATTTTGCGAATTCATTGCTGGAATTGCGGCATTGTTGTACCGTGCCTTGCTCAATGAAGCTTGGCTCACTCTCTTCCCGCATACAAAGATAAAGTAGAAGGTGGTCACTCATCAGGAGCGACCACCTTCTACTCTCCATTTGTTTGGTTGATGAGCCATGCATGCAGAAACCCTTCCTTTGCTTTGACTATTAGGTGAATCGCTCTGGGTATACTGAGACTGTTACCCAATCTTGGAGCTCCAAGGTGGTAGGCAACCCTCTTTTTCGCCTCCAAAGGAAGCTGAAATTAGTGAAATGCAGCCTCAGAGCATGGGTGGGTGGCTACAGAGGCTAATGTGATTTAAGAAGGCAAGGCAATGGAGGGCACATACAAGCGGTGTGCTCTCCATTGACCCCTTGGACACCTACATGACGCAACTCGAAGCTGATGCCAAGGCAATCATGGACAGGTCGGACGCCATTTTAGAGTCAGCTTGGAGGCAAAAGAGCCGAATAGACTGGCTCAAGCTTGCTGATAGAAACACTAAATTATTCCACCTCACGGTCAAAGGGCCCATAGCGAGTAACTACATCCCCTCACTCATTGACCGTAGTGGCCAAATTCTGGATAAGCGTATGGAGGTGGCATCTACTGCCGTGGACTACTATGGGGCCTTGCTTGGCCCTGATCTTCCGTGCCCGGATAGAATGGACCCCCCTGCACCTAGTGTCCTCCTCACGGTGGAGGCTCGGAAGTGGCTCGTGCGGCCTTTTGGCGAGGAGGAGATTTGGAATGCCCTCCGTGCTATACCTGCCACCAAAGCCCCTAGGCCTGATGGTTTTAATGCGGGTTTCTTTAAGAGGCACTGGAATTTGCTCATGGACGACATTTGTTCTGCGATGGCTTTCCTCCATCGCGGAGGCAATATGGTATGTGAGGTCAACCACACCTTCCTGACCCTTGTCCCTAAAGCTCCCACCCCTGCGGGTTTCGGGGATACATGCCCATTTCATGCTGCAATGTCCCCTACAAAATCTTTGCAACGCTCCTGGCCTCACGACTGGTCACAGTCTTGCCGCATCTTATTTCACCCAACAAACCACCTTCATCAAGGGCGGAGCCATCGAGGATAGCACTCGACTGGCGCAGGAGCTTGCTGGCGGTTTTTAACCGAAAGGCTAGCTTCCCTCGTGCTTGCCTGAAGATTGACCTCACCAAGCCTTTGACACCATAGAGCACTCATTCATTATGAGGAGCATGGAGTTAATGGGCTTTGATCCTATTTGGATTGGATGAAGCTCTAACTGCATCATCGCCACTTCTTTCTTCTTTTGGTCAACGGCTCTTCAGATGGCCTATTCACAGGGATGCGTGGGCTAAGGTAGGGAGGCCCGCTTAGCCCCCTACTGTTTGCGATTGGCATGGAATCTCTTTCGTCTCTTATGGAGGCTTCCGTCACCAGGGTGACCTAAAACCCTTTGTCGCGGTCGTTGTGCTGCCCCCACCCACCTGATCTACGTAGATGTCCTCTTATTCTTCTACAAGGGCTCTTCGACTTCGTTACTTGCTATAAAGGGAGTTCTTGCTGCGTTCAATAATATCTCCATGTTGAAAATGAATGCACGCAAAAGTAAGTTATTTAGGCCCAAATGTGCATCTGATGACTTTGGCATCACTCTGCAATTAGGTATGCTCATGTTCTCCCTACCGTCAACTTACCTGAGCTTGCCTATGGCCTCCTCCTACGGGATGGGTGTCTTCGCTAGGGCATTGGAAGATAGGGTTAGGTGATGAATCTCCATTTCATCACCTTTATTATATCATTTTAGACTTAAAAACTATATTAGTGTGTGTAAATACCCTTAATATAGGCATTTTAACATTCATACATTGTTGTGTAAATAGTGTCTAAAATATTGTTTAATGCCAAAAATATAGAATAAAGAAAAGAAAAGAATAAAGAGTAAAATATTAAAGATATTTTATGACCCCAAACCCCGAGACCTAGGCATCTTGATGACTAAGTCAACAAGGAACAAAGTAGGGGAGATAAGGGTCCAAATACAATAAAAAACCATTTTATTTATTCCTTTTTATTCACTTTTGGGACCTATTTTATTTTCCATTTTTTATACCTCAAATAAAGAAACCTTAAAATGAATGTTGTAGATAATAAAATAATAAAATATGAAATTTATTTCGTATAAAAGTAGTATATAGAATACAAGTTATGATCTGAATAAAATTCCAAAACCCCAACTTCCCAGACCCATATCTCTCAAATAAAAACTGAAAATATATCAAAATCACCTTTAATTGTATATAACTTTTAATAAGCTATTTAATGAAGGTGGTTTCATATTTTTTTGGATTTAAGGAGTGAAAGTTAGGTTTTAGACCCCTATTGTATAATTTACCCGATTAAAATAATCGATTTATTTATTATTTGTTATTTTTGTAAATTTATATTTTTATAATTTTGTAAATATTATTTATAATATATGTACATATTTAAACCAAAATAAAACAATAAAGAAACCTTTAAAATAAAATATGTATATAAAATACATAAGTAGAAACCTATACATATACCTATATGAATAATACACCTATTTATTTAAGTGTATATATTATATCAGAAAAATATAATATATATAAATTAAATTTATATATAATAAACAGAAAAATAAAATAAAAAACTCAAAACAAAAGTAAAAGGATAGATAGATATACCTATAATGTAACCCTAAAAAGTAACTTGTAATTGAAACTCTAAAAAATAAATAAAAATTATAATAAAATAATTCATAATAAAATAAACAATTTTTATTTTAGAACAAAAATTAATAAAATCAGTTATTATTTTATATTGAATTTGCAAATCTTTTCAGGTCTGATTTTCTGGTTGGTCCACGTGGACCAACCATCTTTCACCCCAAAATTAACCGCGATCAACTCTCTGACCGAGGTCATAGGGGTGTCAGATCTGCATGACCCTCCGTCTCACCTTTTTCCAAGTCGATCTGAGCCTCGTTTGGGATCGATTTCTTTTGCATATTTGCACCTCGTTCTACGATGAATCACGCGAGGGTGATTCATTGGCGATTGAATCACCATCGCGCCTGCATTTCCTCGTCATTGGACCCCTCGCCACCATCTGCATATAACTCGATCTCAGTTCCACTTTCGCTCCTTGATCCCTCTTCCGCCGTTGAGCCCTAGACCTAGGCTCCGAACTTCTTCCTAGTGACAACATGAGTTGTTCCAGCCCTCTAGTGGTCCGATCGCACCTTGAATTGAGGCAGTCCTGTTCGTTGGAGTCACTTGACCAGAGCTTGCTTCAGGCATGCCCCCGGTGAGCTTCTTTCCTCATTTTTGTAGTTTGAACTCCCTAGAGTAGCAGTATCTTAGTACATCCCTCCTTTTCATTTTATTCTGCCGCTCGTCATGTAAAAATCCAAATTTCTCGATCGTCGGAGCCTTGGCTCTGCCGCTCCATTCCGACCGCCTCAGCCACGCTCCGACACCACAATCACCTTCATCCTATCCTGCCGCCTTCTGATCACCCGAAGCATCTCCACTTACCTTGCTCTTGCAAAGAGCACGGTCGTCGCCTCTTCTCCCCCGCCGCTCGCCGGAGAGGCTTCGCCCACTTCCCCTTTCGCTCCCCATCGTAGGCTGGAGGGTCGAGACAGTTTTCCTCGAACCTCTTAACCCTTTTTGTGCAGGAGTACAGGTTTCATGCACGACTGGGGACTTTTTGACCTTTGTCGGAGGTTCCTGGAGCTACAAAGCTTCGCCGCTCACTCGTGCTTACTCCGTCCCACGCCAGCGATTTGGACGCCACCAGCCATCAGAGGAAGGCCGCACACGGAGTGTCGGAGGAGGGAGATCGGGTTAGGGAAGCTCGCATCACCGCGAGTTCTTCTCAGTTCTTCGAGGCGACCTCTCTACCATCGGATCAAGAACAAACACCTAGATCCGCCCAAGAAACGTTGGATCGCTACCTGCCTTGACCGTCAATTTCATCTGCATGATCTGATCGTGGCCCTTGATCGTCGAAGGGGTATCACAACGAAGGAGCATGCCACGTGTCGCAACGATCAACGACCGTCGTTCGATGCCCTGCCTTTACTGGGTATTTTGCATATTTCACCCCAGGCAATTTGTATTTAATATTTAAACCATAAACATTCTTCTACCGTGTATTATATTTTGGAACATTTGCATTTAGCCCCATATACTTCTGGTATTTACATCTAGGTCCAAGCCATGTCACCTCACGTGACGCATCATGTGAGGGGACATTTTGCAGTAGGCCCCCTGGGATATTTTATATTGCTAATTAGTCTAGAAACTATTTATTCAGTTATATATTTTTGGTTAAATTGTGTGCAAGCCCTCGAACTTTCTGCTATTTACATAAATACCCCTGCTATTATTACCGTTTCTCTTCATTTCTTGTATTTATTTTAAATAGCAATTAAACTCGAAAAATTCTAAAAAATATATATAGATTCCTGTTGCATTGTTCTTTCAGGTCCAATTTTTATTTTGCAATTTGAACCCTTTTTATTATTTATTGAAAATAAAAAATTGCCAATCTTGTCCCTATTTACAATAGAAAATCCATAAAAAATATAAAACAATTTGAAAAATTCCCCCAAAAATCTATTTTATTTATTTATATGTATTTAACCTTCAAGTCAAAAATCATTAAAAATACAAAAGAAAACTCTGAAAAATTGAAAAACCCCTAAAACCTTTATAAAAATAAAAAATCTTAAAAAACCCCAAATTTTATTTTCTTTTTCTGAATTTTCTTTATATAATTATTTATCTATAAAAACTAATTTAGAGCAATTTTGATACTGTTTGATTTTTTTCTCCTCCATTTTAATTTTGAGTATTCATTGTATCCCTCTTTTAGGGTTATTTTGCCTTTAAAAATATATAAAAATTAGCAAAAAATCCTAAAAAATCACAAAAATAGTAAAAGATATTTTAAAATCCAAAATTTTTCTTCTTTTATTTTGACTATTATTATTATTATATATATTCTATATTAGTCCATTTAGTATATATATCCTTTATATAGCTTTATATATATAAACTAAAAGAAAAGAAAAATAAAAAAATTAAAAAATAAAAAATAAAATAAAATATAAAATTAGGAAGTTAAAAATCAAAATAAAAAAATAAAATAAAAAATTAAAATAAAACCCCACAAAAATTGTAACTTGGCTAAGTAGTAAAGTGGTAATTTTTGCTTTGATTTCATATCTTGCCTACTGTATTCCCTTGCTTCCTGTGTTTGATCCTTACTTGCTTGTCATTATACATTCTTAGTAGGGTATAATAAATTTTAACTCTTGCTCTTAATTGCTTAATTATTTGTGTGGGTTAATTGTTGAATAATGAGAGGATTCGAGTAGTCGTCTCAGCGACAATGAGCCTGATTTGTCAGTCCATTATTTAGCGACTCCTATTTTATCGTTTTCATTAGGGCTTGCTTTGTGGCTAGAAAACAAATGCCCTTACCCTTACCCATCATCTATAGCTCTTAAATTAGGTCATTGCGAGAGTGCTCCTCTATTGGGTTGCGGGGACTCTCATGACGCTTGGCACTACTCGACGGGTGGACATGATGTGTGCGAACTTTCTTTGGTGCTACGGGCGCCACGATGTGAGTCGATGCATTGTTTGCCTATCGAAGGAGGAGGGTGTCCTGAGTCTCGGACCACTGACAACTTTATGGAGTGCCATGATTGTGGCTTGGTCTTGGAGGATTCTCACCTCCGAGAACTCTATCAGGGCCCTCTACATGCGAAGAAAATACCTGCATGCGCTTCCTTTTTGGGATGTGGCTCTTTCGAGAAATGACTCCCTGCTCTAGCAGTCGGTGTTGGCTTGACGTGACTCCATTCGCGGTGCGATCTCCTCCTCTTGCAACCGCTTTCTTTAAACTTGTTCACCTAAGGGTTTCTCATTCAGGGAAGCCATTGACTTGGTTCGCCCTCGGCCCTGTACAGTCCCTTGGGTGCATGGTGTAGACCATGCGCTCGACCCCTAAGCACTCATGTACATTATACCGCACCACTCTTAATCGCATTCCGACCATGGATAGGCTTGCGAGGCATGGGATTGGCCAGCCTAGTCCCTGCTACCTTGGCAGTGGTGCGATTGGGTCCCGCAACCATATCTTCTTTGTCTGCACCTTCTCCTCCGTTGCATGGGCCCGTGTGCTCTCGGACCTGAGGCTTCCAAAACCACCATGCATTTCGTTGATTGACCCTCTGGATTGGATATCGAGCATTACGGACGGGGTCTCGTGACGGCTCTGCTGCATTGCCATAGCTGCTACTTCTTGGGAAATTTGGAGGGAGAGAAATCAAAGATGGACCACGAGATGCTCCTCCACGCCACAAACAGTGGCCCGCACTATTGTGTATGTTGTTTACTGTCTGGAGAAATAGTCACAGATCCGATTTTTGCCGCCCATGGATCCTGATTTGAGTCGCAAGTGCTCCTCCTTGTTGGTGATCCTATATGTAACTTCCCAATTTTTGTAACTCTTTGATTTTGGTTTGATAACCCTTAAATTTGGTGTTACCTTGTATAATCCTTTTTACACTTCAATACAAAGGTTAATCTTACCTAGCAAAAAAAAGTCAATATTAATGTTGCCGATGTTGGCTTTTTTTTCTAGTCATTGTTATGTTAGCAATGATTAGTGCAATTTAAACAAAATGTTAAGGGTGCATTTGGTACACGGGGTAGGGTGGGTTAAACTGGGGGATGTTAACCCATTTTTGTATTTTGGTGTTTAGATAGAGGGTTAAACTGTGGATGAGTTTGTTGTGATATGATTGTATTGAAGTTTGGAAAAGTGATTAGTTATGTGATGTGATTGTATTAAAGTTTGGAAAAATGAGTAGAAGTAGAGCAGTTTATAATTTTTATATGATATGATAGTATAATATAATATTTTTTGATGGAATTGATGAAAAATAATTAATTTATTTAATATTTTTTTTAAAAGAGTGAGGCTCACATGGGAGATAGAAAAAATGGGTTAAGAGGGATAAATCCCCTGGCCGAAAGGGGCCTAATGGATACTTGTTGTTATCTAGCAACGGATATGACATTCAATATTGTGATTCACAAGGACATAAAATAGTTTTACACTACAAAAAATTACCGTAATAAAGTTGCGATAATGAAAAATTTTAACTACAGGTTGTTTCTTTCTTAGTAAATTTTTTAGTTGCCACAAATTAAGATATATATTAACTACTAATTCATTGGGGACTACACGCAACAAATTTTCCATTACCTGAGTAACTGCGAATACACATTACAATAATTATTTGGTTACCCTAATTTTGGCAATAGATTTCGTACAACACTTTAGCAAAATCACAAGTCAAAGTTTTCGTCGACATAATTATAGAATTTGGTTCTACAGATCGCAGAACTTATTTTTTTAGTATTCGTATAGCTTCGTATTTAACTCTATTACGACTTTCTTTTTTAATGATTAATGACATTATCTTAAATTAAAGTGCCCATGCCTCACATTTTAAGCAAGTTTAATATATATTCAATTTATTTTGTAAAGAAAAGTTATCATTGCCAAAATAATTGTGTAGCTTCTGGTAATGGGAATTTAATTTGTTGTCAAAATCTTGACAATCCGTAGCCATCAACAGTTTATTTCGCAGTGTTATAAGAATAATATAAGTTGTTATATGTTTAACATCCAAAGATATACTAATCAATATCTAGATTAGTTGTTGTCTTAGGATAATTTTGTTGTATTGTATAAAAGTAGGCATGTGTGTGTTGAAATGTCTTGAATTCAATTTGTTTATTTAGCTTGATGCTTTGCAAGGCCAAATGAATGATATTCCCTTATTGTTGTCGGGAGAAAGCTGTCGTCTTAAAAAAGAGATATTGTCGTCTGGTCGACGAGACTGCGAAGGGTCTGAAGGATAATAAGTGTGTCCAATGTAGGGATTAGAGGGCAACAACTAAAATAACATTTAATTTTAGAGTGTTATACATTTAGGAGGATCCATTTATTTGGTGCTATATACATGTAGGGTTAGGTCTATAATTCATCTTCTATACTTTCTTCATCTATCGTATATACTTGAGAGATCCACCATCGTCATTAAGGATGTGGCCTAGTCGATAGTTGTGTTTACTTATATTTATGTATGATCTAACACTACAAGAAAAATGAGTTGTGTTCACGGAATGTAGCTACGGAAACTTGTGGCCACGATAATTCCGTGACAACTAATTTCTCATAGCTACAATCCGTGGCCAAAGTCTTCATACAAGAGTTATGGCAACGACAAGTTCCGTGGTCCTTGTAGTGGCTACGACATATTCATGGTTAGAAAACTCACACGACGTGACTTGTAGCTACAGCTAGTGACCACGACGTATAGTGGCCAGAGCCCAATTCCGTGGCCACAAACCCCACATCCGTGTTCTGTAGCCACAACTTGTTTTTCTTGTAGTATAAACTCTCTAATTCCGCTATTTACAACAATAGGGATGCATCCTTATGAGATTTGTCTTTGTCTGATCCATTGAGTAACACATGTTAATGCATATATCATTTTGATATTTGTAAATATGTATATTTGTATGTATGCATATGCATTTCTGAATGGAGTTATAACCTTGAACATCATGAAGAATGCATAATAAATGGATCGATACCAAAAATATAAGTCACATCATGTGGACATATATCAACAAAAACTCTAGAAAAAATGTGTGCATAATACCTCTTTATTAAAAGTTTCTACCTCATATAAGAAATTTCTATTGAAAATAAAGTGACATCGCATGCATAATATCCATGTATCTCACAAAAATCTCGTCATGATTTGTTATCAACTATTTGAAGAGATTTTTGGTGTCCAAGGGAAGGTGTAGATGGACCTAAGGGGGCTTGTTCACCTTGCAATCGCATATATTATGTGTATGGAGCTTGGGTTTGGCCGACTATTGAGCAGCAACAATCCGGGTTTCAAGAAACCGTCCTTAGAACGAAGTCTCATTTCCTCCTCCTCCTCCTTCTTCTTTCTTCTTTGATTTCGAGCTTTGATAATGCTTTCATTCTTCAATTTCAGGAACATATGATCTGTTGCAACATCGTCGGAGGTCCTAACTGTTTGTTGCGATGTTAGCAGGAGTCCACCACTCATTGGAGACACCCTAGACCATCGTTGTTCTCTTGATTTGGGGAGGAATGATGGGGGCATGGGTTTCTATCAAGTAGGACATCGGCTCGATCGATCCGCTAATATCTAATCTTGGCCATAGATACGAAAGATTAGAAAAGCTTCATAGAGGCCCTTGCCTCTTTTGCAAATTATGAATTAATCCACCGTCCAAGTGCTATAAGTATCCTTGTGATCAACCTTGGAACATGTCCAAGTAAAATACACACACTCCATGATTTAGGTTAAGCTCTCATGTAGTTCATTCTTTCTATGTTCCAAGATTGGTTTTGATCCCCACGATAGACTTTGAGTGGATCATCTTGATTTTGTACGTAAAGATCCACCTCATATATGATAAAGATTTCCCCAATAAAAAATAGTATCAAAGTGAGATTTTTTTCGTTTTATTCCTTTGAATACGTACATGGATATGTTTTAGTGGTCTTGGAGTTCACCTGACTCTCATTTTTAAGGGTTCCCTCTTTATACAATTTCATGATATGTTATGAACATAATTAACTAGAGTGGATCGAATTGAATCAGATTTTATCTTAATTCACATCTAATATATGGATTTTAACTTTCCTATCCAATCTATCAAATATTGAAATGCAATCCAGACGATTACGTTACAAATTCATCAGATCTTTATACTTACATAATCCTCCCCCTCGCCCCCCCCCCAACCCCCCCAAATAGTCTACCCTCATATTTGTAGCATATCAACCCCTGCACAATGAAACACTCATTAAAGTAGAACCTCAAATGCATTTTAATGTCGAAAAAACTTAATAAAAGATCACACATCCCTCAGCCATTTCCTAAAAATACGCATAAATCGTACTTTTACCTATCGGAAACAAAATAAAAGAAATTTGAATATGGACTTAGCTATTTAAGTGTTGATCACTCGATATGATCTCATCTACAAATAAACACATCACGCTTGAGTTTACTAGTACAAGATATGAAATCCTTAGAATGATGAGTATTCACAATTTAATAAAAAATAGAACTCCGATCATCTGTTCCTTTATTGATATGTTATTGAATCCTCATTGAATTTTCTTTGGAAGCAACATATTGATATAAAGTAAACTGTCAAGATTCTCTTCAATTCGAAGAAGATGTTATGGGGATGTAAAGCACTCTCAACATTTCAAAAATAAAGGACATGGTTCACTGCAAGATATAGAAAGGTAGATTCATAGGAGATCATGTACTTAAAATGATTGGGTGTCTATCCAAACTAAAGTCATTGGTGTTGAGATATATGTAAATTTGATGATGATCAACATTCTTCTATCTCCACTCAAGTTCTTCTTGAACTTCATAGCTTCAACTCATATGAACAAGACAAAAATGATGAGTGTTAAGTTATTCTCCATGTTGAAGTCCTTCAAGGACATACAAAATTGAAGAGACTCTTTGATTATGTAATGGTTGCATAAGTCAAAAGCTAAGTGTCGTGGAAGCACATGTACGCCCCAGAGGAAGAAGAAATATTAAAAATAGTTGGTCACACTTCTAAAACTTCTACAAATTGAATATCCATATAGACGGTATGTCTCATTACTGCAATAAACTGAGATACTGGAAGTACGACTACCCATACTATCAAGAATCCTTAATGAAAGGCAAAGGTATATCATAGACATATATTACATATATGATTCATTATTGAAACGGACATGCTTGTCGTGCAAGAAGGTAGTTGGATGGTTATATCAGGCGCCTCTATTAACTTGCAAAATTTTGCACCTATTTTAGAAGATTAGGGACTTGATGTAAGGAATATAGTCGTCTACACAAGACCCTAATGCAATTGTTGAAACGGTTATAATTGGCACCACTACATTCCAATGGAAGAGTCCTTTATCTTAGAGAATGATGATATGATCCGGATGATAAAAAAAGTTAGTTTTTTCAAAAAGAAAATAGACACAAATATTCTCTCCAAAAAACACATCATAAAGAGTTATGGTAAATTTATATCAGAAAACTTTTTAATACATTGAAGACTCTGTGAATTAGGCATCAATGATTGTGTCATTAATGTTTCTAATATAGGAAATTAAAATCTTGAAAAATCAAGAAAGGTTGGAGATCATTTAATAGTGATATTACATCAAAGACTTAGACATACTTCTATGAATATGATCAATAGATAATTAAAAAATAGACCTTTAGATTTTCTAGAAAGTCTAAGATTTCCCTACTTGTGAATATTGTATTCAAGGCAAGATGTCCAAGGTGCCCTTCTCAAAGAAATGTGTATTATGAAGAGGTATTCTAAACTTCTTGTACACTGACATGTGTAGTCAATATAATATTATAACATGTAATGGACATTAATATTATGCGACATTTATTGATGATCATTCATGGTATGACTTTGTCATCTTCCTTATTATGTCACAAGTCTGAAACCTTTGAAAAGTTCAAAGATTTCATGACTTCGGTTGAGAACCAAACATGAAGGATGATTCGATCTAAATGATGTAGTGAATAACTCTTTGAAGAATCCAAAGAATACTTATAAAAGAGAAGAATTATTTCCAATCTCACTACTCCAAGTACTTCTCAACTCAGCAAAATTGTAGAGAGATGCAACCGCACCGTGTTGGACATTGTGAGATTAATGATGAGTAGAGTAAACTACCTCTTAGTTTCTAGGGACACGCTGAAGAGACTGCAACCTAAACCTAGATAGATTCCAAGCATGCTAGAATATTACAACCGAGAATGCTTCTTCATTGGGTATGTAAAAAATAACATTGGATACCTACTTTATGTCCATGAGTCTTGGAAGGTATTTATAACTAGAGACGTAAAATTTCTAGAGGACAACTTATAGTCAAGATAAAAATGAAGGAAATGAATTCACAAAGTCTAGTGATATCTGATGAATACCCATTCATCACTCTTTATTCTTATATTTTAGCTACAAAAACCTATGCAAATGCATGTAGATATGTGTAAATAGGACAAGTTAGCAAAAGCATGCATGTTTGTAAAATTAAATAATTAGCATGTTTTTGTGCAAAAATAAAAGAATAAAGAAGAAAAAGAAAAAGAGGGAAATATTTAGAATAAATATTGAGCAACCTAACCCAAGGGAGGGCTCAGCATGGGCCTGACCGCATAAAAACCACAAGTAGAGGGAGATAGGGGCTCATGTGTAAATAATTATGTAAATAAATAAAATAATATTTTCCTCAACCAAAAATATACTTGTATATATTCTGTATATATTTAGAAGCTATTAAAAATAAAATAAAAACTTAAAAATCAAAAACCCAAAAATACATCTTCACCATGTACATAGACCACTTCCCTTACTCTATTTCACCTTGTAAATAACCTAATTTATTTCCAAACCTTTTTGTAAATATTCCTTTTTATGTTTTGTAAATAAAATAAATACAAAGAAACAAAACAAAAATCAAATAAAAATTACAAAATTAAAAATACAAAAATATCTTGTATATATACCATGTATATAGTTGTATATAACTAATTATTTAACCTATGTATATAAGTAATAAAAATAAAATAAAAATAGCCTTTTATTCCTAATTTTATTCTATAAATAAATAAAATATAAAATGGGAATAAAAATGTATAAAAATAATTAATTAAAAATCCAAAATCAAAAATCAATACAGTGTATATATACCTATGTATAGCTAATATGTAAATACCTTATTTTAATTTCCAAAAATTAATTAAAAATCACAAAAAAATAGAAAAAATTAAAACAAACATTTTTCATGTTTTGAGTTTTTGGAAATTCGGCCATTTAAGGCCCCAAAAAAATCGAATAAAATTCCAATAATTGGTGGCCCCTGATTGGTCCACGGGGGTTTGTTGACCCCGGTCAACTTCCCCCGCGGACCTTCCTTCTCTCGCGGATCGAGCAACCGACCCGATTTCGCGATATTTCCCACGCTCGATCCGACCACCATCACCCCTAACCCCGGGCTCCGATTGCTGCCCGAACATCCTAGACCCTCGCCCGGGGTGGGTTTGCTTGATCCGAAGTCCGAGCTGTTCGCCCGACCATCTTCTTCTCGGATCTTCCACACTATATAGTGTCGTCACCGGCGACCTAATATCGTTATCTCTGGACCACTGCTCGCCGCCAAGGAGCTCCTCCAGGCCACCCGAGTGACAGGCGAGTGATTTGGAGTGGAAGCGAGGCCTGTGCAGCTCGGGTTCCATTGATCCGGTGGTATCTCCGCCGTGCGCCGCCACGAGCGCGCCCGAGCCTCGGGGACCTCGACGACCCCTTGAGGCAACGACCGGGAGCCTCCTTGGCTCCAGCCCAGTCGAATGCAGCCATCAGGTACCTTCTTTAGCCAGTAGCGTAGCTTAGCTTTAGGTTTTTAGATTCGCCGTAGATTAGCTCCGCCACCTTCGCCAGCCGTCTCCGTCCACCCATTTGCCCATCCGACTCCGCCATCAGCTCCGCCAGACCCCTCTCCACCTGCTCCGCCCCTCCATTCCCCCTGGCTCGTCCCGGAGCAGGACTACCGGTCTCCTCCCTCCGCCGCATCGCCGGAGACCCTCCACTTCACCGCACCAGCCACCTTTCGCACGCTCTGACGGGTCGAGGCAGTCTGCCCTCGACCCCTCTTTCTTTCTGTGCAGGTCTACAGGTCTACCGACCTCATCTGGAGGTCGAACTTTCAGAGCACAGTAGCTCCAGCTCCTTGACGTCGCCGGAGCTCTCCTGAGCTCCTCGCCTTCATCGGAGCAGTGCCTCAGGTGCGGAACTCCATGGCGCATCTTTCTAGCATCTCCTGAGCAGCCGACGAGGACCCACGCGCACGCAGAGGGCCGGCGAAACTCGCCGGCCGCCAGTTCTTCCACCATCTTCGTCCACCGTCAGATCGGCCTCGACGCTCCAGTTCAGATCTCGACCGTTCATCTACGGAGCCGCACGGACCATCAGATCTTCAGAGGCTCGATCTCCACCGTTGAGCCGCGAGGTTAAGCCACCACTCACGAGGACCGTCTGATCTCACACGTGGCTGCACCTCGCCCATCCGATCCGAGCCCGGAGTCCTTCGAAGACCCACGTCGCAGCTTCACCGTTCGATCCTCCACGTGGACACGCACCGGCCGTCGGATCGACTCGAGGGGTCCTTTGGGTTTGCGGCGCACCATCCCATCCGTCCAACCTGCCACGCGTCCGCCATCCGTCCCTCGACATTAATAAAGGGGTAAATTATCTGTAGGCCCCTTTACTTTCCGCATTTAGTTTTTAATCCTGTAAATATTTAGTTTAGTTCTTTTATTTCTGTGAACTTTGCATTGTGGACCTTCTACTTTATGAAAATTGCATTTATACCCCTGCCTGTTGTGGACACGTGCATCGACACGTGATTATTTGGTGTATTTGCAGTATTTGCCCCGCGTTTTTGCCCTGTTACGTTTTCTATTTTTAAAAAAATGGGATTTGCAATCAGGTCCCTCCAGGCCTGAGTCACGCGCATCGTGCGTGGCCGGGAGGGTAATTTGCACTTTGAGTCCTATACTTTCCAGGATTGTTGTCTCAGGGGTCCAGAACTTTGCTTTAACTGCAGAAAGGTCCCTGTGCACTGTTGGTTTTCTTTATTTTTGAATAAAATATCAAAACACCTCCAAATCCAATGAGATTTTGACACATGGCTCCTGCCATGGTGTAGAAATTTCAGTGATTTTTGAGGACATTTTCGCTTTTATTTAGTATTTTTAAAAATTCAAAAACAGCCTTTTTAGTCACTGTCTAAGTTTAAAAATACCAAAAAAATATAAAAACCCCACCAAAAATTCTAAAAAAATTAGGTTTTGTTGTTTGTTTGTTGCTTGATTTTCTAGCCAATTTTGGCTATTTTTCACCACTTAAAAACCCTAAAAATTACAAAACCCTCAAAAACTCATAAAAATTCTAATAATTAATTTAAAAATCCAAAAATAATAATTAGGGTGCCTAAATTTTCCTTATTCTTCATAGTTTACAGGAAAATCACCTCCAGTGCTATTTAAGACCCTTAAATATTTTATTTTTGGGTCCTAAGCCTTGCTGGACAGTACCTCTCCTGTTTAGCACTTTTTGATTTTTAGAAAATAATCTACCCATCAGAAAATTACCAAAAATTAACCAAAAACACTTAAAAACATAAAAAACATAAAAACAATTTTTCCTTAATTTTTGCATTATTTTTGGTGTGTTAAATACATTGTTGAAGTTGCCTTGATTTGCCTTTCTTTTATTTTCTTTATCTTTTGAAAATCCAAAAAATATAAAAAACCATAAAAACCACTAAAAAATCATTTTCTTTTATTTTATTTCTTTTTCACTACTTCGTAGGCCTACGGCCAACCCGTGCTCCTTGTGTTCGACCCTGGGAGCTATACCAGGTTAATCACATAGCTAGGACCGCATTTTGAGTTTTGATTTCTGATTTGTCTCGTGGTCCGATATTTTTCTTGATACACACCTTCTCTGAGATCCGGGTCGCAACGAACCTTGTTTCATTACCTTCACCCGGGTCTTAGGGGACTTTGGTGTCATCAGAATGGCGCCGTTGCCGGGGAGCACGGCTTAGTAGTGTTTTTATTTTCGTTTTTATTTTCGCGGTTTTTCGCGGCTCTTCGGAGCTCGCGGCTTTTCGCGGTTGTTGTATTTAGTTTTATTTTATTTTATTTTGATTTTCTTTTATTTTTGTCTTTGTCTTATTTTGTGTGAATATTTTATTCTCATTTTTGCATATATACCCTCATTATTGCTTTCTTTTATTTTTCTGATTATTTGATTATTTTATTGGTCTGACCACCCTTCTTTCTTTTCTTGCGAGGGCCCGAGGACCGCGGAGGCTACTTTCGAGAAGCCGGTGCAGCCGCGGCACTTGGAGGCGGCTTTTCTCTCGACGAAGCCGCAGGGGAGAGCGAGAGGAGAGAGTTGAGTGGGGGAGGCAATAGGATAGTTTTTATTTCAGTTTATTCATTTATTAATTGTAATAATACAGGGACTGGACTCTGAGACTGTTAGACTTAGACCGTAGCGGGTCTGTTTCGCCGAGCACCGGCGTGCTCGGGGGACCCATTAGGACCCTCGGCTTTTTCGCGGCTTTTCTCGCGGTTTTCTTTTTCCTTTATTACTGTCATTTTCCGGATTTTTCGCGGTTTTGTTCGAGCCCCTAGACTTAGGATTTTTGTTGATTGTGACGTAGGATCTCTAAGGCCCAACACTTAATAGAATATCTGTTCCTATAGAACGTAATTGGACCTTATTAAAATTCACTAAAAAAAAGTTAGTTTGATTGGATTCGAGACCACGTGCCGTTAGGAGTCACATACAGCGCTGGCAGGACCCGTTGTGGCGGGCACCGAGTGACTCCCAAGATCGGACTCCGGACTCGATTCGGTTGACTAACTATTGTTCTTCACGATCGATAGAAATTGCCTGTTTAGGACTCGGTTTTTACCGCTGCATCATTTAGATTAGTTTATTTTCTATCTTTATTTTATGCGCGGATCATTTTGCATGTAGAGTGCTGGCGGCAGGTACGCATTTCTTACTCAGCATGCATCATTGATTTCACGTGCATCGGCTTTTTCGTCTTCTCCCCCCGTTTTTGGACTTAATAACCAGGAGAAACCGAAAAATTCGTTAGGCGTTTTTGTTTGCTTGAAAAATACCTAAAAAAGTGAAACCATAAAATTGGGACTGTTTAAAATTATCGATCTTAAAACTCGCTCACCCTAAAAATTTGTCTTGGGGAGAGCAACCCCCTCATTGATTGGTTTGCTTGTGCGAGAGAGTGACCCGCACCCTAGGATAGAGCCACGCCTGAACTTCCGTTAGACTACTAGTCTTAGAGTTAGTCGTTCTCCAGTGAGGATCTCTCCGGTACCCGGTAAAGCGGGCCGTGACATCCTTAACAGAGCGGGTTGATCGGGTAGCCGGTAAACGGTCCGCAACCTGTACTGGCTGGGAAAGATCTAGCTTTGGGATTGGGCCAGTCTCTTGGGAGCATCGGGTTCCCAACAGGTCACGTAATCGCTCTGCTATCTTGATTGTTCACCAAATAAAATAGACAAGATACTTTGACCGAACCTTTACGGTTTTCAGCTCGTGTTGTGTTGGTGAACCGGGGGTTTGTTTTCTGATCGTAATTTTTCCAGATCCCATCCGCCCTACTCGCTAGATCAAGATGATGGGTAGACGATCTCTTAGGCAGCCTTTGGTTGCACCGCTTTCGGGCGCGTCTACCACAGCATCTAGGTTGGCTCGCGAGAGCTCGGACCCGCTCTCCGAGCCCGAGTACGACTCCGCCCTGTTCCCCCTCGACCCCCTTTCTGACTTACCTGAGAGACCTGAGCCCGAGGAGAGACTTATTCATTTGACAGCACCTGAGTTGGGCTCCTTCGATTTTGCAGACGTCGCGATGGCCGGCAGTTCTGACGATCACTCCCGCAGACCCGAGCACTTTGTATTGGACCAGGGAGCGATCAACTCCACCCTGATCGCACAGTTAGAGACAGTCCAGCAGCAGCTCCGCGATCAGGGAGCTTTTATGATAGAGATGAGGCGCGAGATGGAGAGGCTCAGAGCAGAGAGAGATGCACAGAGCGAGCCCGAGGAGCCAGATGAGGCACAGGCACAGGCACGAGCCGCAGCAGCAGCAGCAGCAGCCGCGGCCGCCGCCGCAACGGCAGCAGCCGCAGGAGGAGCAGGACCACCTAGACCGATGAGGGATTTACACAATCCCGGCTCTACACTGATGCACCACTGGGTGGTGGTTCCGGCTATCGTGGGGGACTTCAAGTTCCCCCCGAACACCTTGCAGATGCTCCCGCGGTTCCACGGACTAGCTACAGAGGAGCCCCATCTCCACCTACAGGAGTTCTTGATGATCTGCAGTACTGTCCACGACAGACACGTGGACCAGGATACCATACGGATGATTGCTTTCCCCTTCTCCCTAGCAGACAGAGCAGCCACCTGGCTGAAACACTTGGGGAGATTCGTCTACACCTGGGAGCAGCTCCGCACCGAGTACTTGAACAAGTACTATCCACTCGGGCGGACGAACGCAGCGAGGGCCCTGATCAGCAACTTCTCCATGTTCCCCAACGAGCAGTTCCACGAGGCTTGGGAGAGGTTCAGAGAGCTCCTAGACAGATGCCCACACCATGATATCACGAAGCCGAACTTAGTTCAGAGCTTCTTCAGTGGGTTGTCACCAGAGCTACAGGGCCTGGTGAACGCTTCTTGTGGCGGGTCCTACTTCGCCAAGGACCATGACCAGGTCTGGGCGATTTTTGAGGAGATGGCGGAGAACTACATGGTTATGTCCCAGACCCGTCTATACACCCAGAAGACCCAGCCACTTCAGCCAGGACCCGTGCAGTACCAGAGGATCGCACGGGTAGATGCAGGTCCAGCCAGTTCGTCTGCAGCAGCAGCAGCAGCACAGGCAGAGTCATCAGCTGCGGACATGGGCATCATCAGCGAGAAGCTGGACCGCATGGAGCTGATAGAGAAGAAGCAGTGCCAGAGCATAGCACAGATGGATCAGATGGCACAGGTCTTGAGCGACCTGAAGACACAGATCATGTGTCTCCAGGAGACACAGACGGCTTCTCAGCCCCGTCTTCAGTCGCGAGGCGACTCCGGCAGCAGCAGCAGCTCGTCCCAGCGCTCCAGCGCCCCAGCGCAGCCTAGACAGGTTCACCTTGTACAGGCGGAGCCGTACCAGCAACCGCAGCCCACCTACCAGTCTCCACCATCTCCAGAGATGCAGATGGTGGTCTACCAGCCGGACCAGCCGTTGGCAGTGCTACCCCCAGCCCCCTTAGATGCAGAGCCGTTGATGGATGTCAACGGGATCTGGTACGACCGTCCCCAGCCTGGGATCCGACGAGACCATCCCGGATTCAGGTGGGGGAGTGGTGGTGCCCAGCCCCAGCAGCAGCCGTCAGGTCAGGGAGGGCAGTACTCCCAGCCGAGAGACCATCACCAGCAGCCGCAGCAGCAGCCCCCAGTTTACCAGCAGCAGTCTTCCTATGGTCCTCGTCCCTATCAGCAGGGACAGTCTTGGAGGCGTGAGCAGCAGGCTCACCCGGGATACCAGCACCAGCAGCACCCTCCGTCCTACCCCTCTCACCCACAGCAGTACCAGCAGCCTCATCCACAGAGAGGCTACCCGTCGGGCTCCCACGAGAGCCCCGCCATGGATGACATCGCCCGCCTCCTCACGGACCAGCAGGCGACCTTCAGACGGGAGATGGATGAGTTCCGCCAGGAGTTGCGGGACTTGGTGAGAGGGAAGGCCGCCATACCTGCCCAGATAGAGCCGAACCCGAACAACCTGAAGCGGAAGTCTGAGCAGGTAGTACACACTGAGTTAGCCACTCCTAGCGATCCATTTGATGATACTTCTTCAGATCTGTTTGATGTTGATTTTGCCACGCTTAGGAGCGGTAGGACCCCAGCCGGCGGCGGCGCCTCAGCTGAGCACCATCCAGAGGCACCACAGGAGGAGGAGAGCGGTACTGAGGCCGCTCCAGTCGATGACGGTGGTACTGAGGCCACCAAGGATGCTGATCCCACCGGCGGTACTGAGGCCGCCACTTCACCAGATTCAGGAGGTGGTACTGATGCCACCCCAGCAGCAGCCGAGCCAGTGAGCGGTACTGATGCCGCTCGACGTCTACCTTCACCAGCAGCAGCAGAGCAGCCCATCCGTGGTGGTACTGAGGCCACCGGTGTTTGTAGAGAGAGTTCTGATGTTTTTCCTCATGGTCATGTATCTCAGGATTCTGTGATGAATAAAGGAAAAGGTTTACATTCTTTTGGTCCCACTGTGGTGCATGATGTATGTGTGGATCCGGTCCTTGAACCGCGTAGATCTTTTCCTAGTCCTTCATCTGAGAAGGACCCAGTGATCCCCTTCCCTAGAGCCCTTCAGATGGGGAAGGGGAAGAAAAATGATTCAAAAAAGAGAGAGTTTGAGGAGTTCAGCCAGAGCATGATTGATCGCTTCCATATCCAGCTGACCCTCCAGGAGGCTTTGCAGCACATTCCCCTTCTCCAGAGATCTTTGAGAGAGAGGACTACAGTCAGGAGGAGGAGGAGGAACCACACTTCTGAGATCCATGTGCTGACCAAAGCCACGTGCTTTGCGATTCAGAACCGACTGCCAGCCAAGAGGCCAGATGCAGGAGCCCCGTATGTCAGATGCCAGATCAGAGAGCAGTGGTTCGACCGTACTCTTTTAGATAGCGGATCTTCGATCAACCTACTTCCGGCAGCCCTTCTCGACCGCTTCGAGTTGGGCACTCTTCGACAGAGCAGGACAGTCCTTCAGTTCGCTGATCGATCTGTCAAGAGGCCGAAGGGGTTGCTACGAGACGTTATCGTCACTATTCAGGGTCTGCAATTCCCCGTGGACTTCGTAGTGTTGGACATGGAGATCCCTGAATCAGTGGCCGATACCCCCATCATCCTTGGTCGTCCGTTCTTGGCCACAACCAAAGCGGTGACTGATCATGATAGCGGGAAGGTGTACTTTCGCGTCCAGGGCGAGAGTATACAAATAGAGACGGTCGAGGACTACAGAGCCAGATCCAGATCCCGCTCAGATACCGGTACCGACTCAGAGCAGCTGACAGACGCAGAGGCAGACATCCACCAGGACTGCGACTTTGTGATTACAGATGATGAGGCAGCTTGGGCAGACCTAGAGTCACAGACTACCCTCTCACTTTCAGACACAGCTGATGCAGAGATGATAGCAGAGGAGAGTCTGGAGAGCACAGACCTGGTTCAGGATACCATTGCGGCAGCAGAGCCGGTTCTTGATCGCAGCATAGTGTCTTGTGATGGTGGTGCTGAGGCCACCCTGTTTTCCGGTGGTACTGATGCCACCGTTTCTGATGCAGATCCCTCGGATTCAGAGTCTGATTGGGCCGATTGTTATGATCAGATGCCAGACCTGAGTTCACCTGAGCCTACAGAGGAGGAGGTAGAGGCAGAGCAGAGCAGAGACAGAGCAGTTGAGCCGCCTTCTCCCGACCCAGTTTGCGAGAGTACACTTTCACTTTCCCAGGCAGATTTGGCAGACCTTGCAGCGTTTACTCAGTTTCTTCCACAGCCAGATTTGCCAGCACCCAGCATTCCAGAGCTGAAGCCGCTCCCTACTTCGCTGAAGTATCGATTCCTTGCGGGCGATCCTGAGATGTACCCAGTCATCATCTCCGCTGAGTTGACTGGAGAGCAGGAATCCCGTCTGATGGGGGTTCTTGAAAAGAACCGCAAGGCGATCGGATGGAGCGTAGCAGATCTCCATGGGATTGATCCATCAGTTTGCTCCCACCACATCTATCTCGAGGATGGGGCGAAGCCGTCGCGTGAGTTCCAGCGGCGTCTTAACCCCAACCTGAGAGAGGTTGTTATGAAGGAGATATCGAAGTGGTGGGGTGCAGGTTTTATTTATCCCATTTCCGACTCCAAGTGGGTCAGCCCCTTGCATGTGGTGCCCAAGAAGACGGGCATCACGACTGTGATCAGTGAGTCGGGAGAGGAGATTGCTACACGAGTACCCACCTCTTGGAGGGTTTGTGTTGACTACAGGAGACTCAACCAAGCCACCAAGAAGGACCATTTCCCCCTGCCTTTTATTGACCAGATCATTGAGAGACTGGCAGGGAAGAGCCACTATTGCTTCCTGGATGGGTACTCGGGCTACAACCAAGTGGCCATCGCTCCTGAGGATCAGGAGAAGACCACCTTTACCTGTCCCTTTGGCACATACGCTTTTCGACGCATGCCATTTGGGCTATGCAATGCCCCTGCGACTTTTCAGAGGTGCATGCTGTCGATATTTTCGGACATGGTAGGGGAGTGCCTTGAGGTCTTCATGGACGATTTCTCGGTCTACGGCGACGGATTCGATTCCTGTCTTGACTGCCTAGACCGAGTACTCCAGCGATGTATTGAGTACAACTTGGTGCTATCTTGGGAGAAGAGTCACTTCATGGTGACTCAAGGGACGGTGCTTGGCCATATCATCTCCAACAGGGGCATGGAGGTGGATCCGGCCAAGGTTGATGTCATTAGAAAACTCACACCGCCGTCCAATTTGAGGCAGCTTCGGTCATTCCTGGGGCACGTTGGATTTTACAGGAGATTCATTCAGGATTTCAGCAGGATTGCCCGACCGTTGACTGACCTCTTGACGAAAGACACCGAGTTCCTTGTCGATGACAAGTGTCTTTCGTCGTTTGCTACTCTCCAGAGATGTGTTATTGAGGCTCCTGTCCTTCAGCCACCTGATTGGTCTCTCCCATTCGAGATCATGACGGACGCCTCCGATTTTGCCGTAGGGGCAGTGCTGGGACAGAGGAGGGATGGAGTACCATTTGCTATACACTATGCTAGCCGCACATTGGATTCCGCCCAGCGGAATTATACGGTTACAGAGAAGGAGATGCTAGCAGTAGTGTTCGCCCTGGATAAATTCAGATCATATATCATTGGATCCCGAGTGACTTTGTACACAGATCACACCGCCATCCGGTACCTCATGGCAAAGAAGGATGCCAAGGCCAGACTGACCAGATGGATCCTTCTACTCCAGGAGTTCGACATTGAGATTAAGGATAAGCCTGGAGTCAAGAACGTGGTGGCGGACCATTTATCCTGATTAGAGCAGCCTGAGGAGTCAGAGCAGATTGATCCGATCAGAGATACCTTCCCAGATGAGGCGATCCTTGCTATCGCCTCACTCCCATGGTATGCCGATATTGTGAACTTTCTCGTTGCTGGGAAAGTCCCACAAGATTGGCCCAGGCAGAGGCTTGAGACCTTCCTTGCGAAGGCCAAGTCTTACCATTGGGAGGATCCCATCCTTTACCACGAGGGAGGGGATAGCGTCTGGCGTCGGTGTATTCCTCAGGAGGAACACCATAGCGTCCTCACTTACTGCCACAAGCTTGAGGCAGGAGGACATCATTCTGGGAGGAGAACGGCACAGAAAGTGCTCCAATCCGGTTTGTGGTGGCCTACCCTCTTCAAGGACTCAGATGAGTTCGTGAAGAGGTGTACTGACTGTCAGAGGATGGGCACTTGTGGACAGCGTGATATGATGCCGATGCAGCCCATTCACTTCTGTGAGGTTTTTGACGCATGGGGCATCGATTTCATGGGTCCATTCCCTAAGAGTCAGGGATTCGAGTACATTCTGTTGGCCGTCGATTATGTGAGTCGTTGGGTGGAGGCTATCCCCGCCCGAGCCGCTGATGCGAGGACAGTTTGCAGATTTTTGAGGAAGCACATCATCACGCGGTTCGGGGTTCCACGAGTCCTGATTTCTGATGGGGGATCTCACTTCATCAACGACCAGGTGAAGGCACTTGCTACCGAGTTCGGCATAGATCATCGAGTTGCTACACCGTACCATCCACAGACGAATGGTCTAGCCGAAGTGTCGAATAGGGAGATCAAGACGATTCTGCAGAAAGTCGTCCGCCCTGACCGAAAGAACTGGTCACAGCTTTTGGACTTGGTCTTGTGGGCATACAGGACGTCTTTCAAGACACCTTTGGGTACATCTCCCTTTCGCCTCGTATATGGCAAGCCTTGTCACCTACCTGTTGAGCTGAGGCACAAGTCACTCTGGGCAGTTACAGACATATTAATGGATCCAGATGGTATAGGAGACCAGAGGAGGGCAGAGCTAGCTGCCCTGGAAGAGCTTAGAGATGCAGCTTTCACGAGCAGCCTACATTATAAGGAGAAAGTCAAGGAGTGGCATGATTCCCATATCAGCCACAAACATTTTGAGATTGGACAGAGAGTATGGCTGTTTGATGCGAGGCTTAGATTGTTTCCAGGGAAGCTCCAGAGCAAATGGAAAGGTCCTTATCTGGTTCGGAAGGTACACGACAACGGTAGTATCGACATATCTGAGTTGTCTTCTGAGAGTACCTTTCGAGTGAACGGCCAGCGGCTCAAGCCATTTCTAGATCATGAGCCGCGGGTCGTTGATCTTGCCCCTATTCATTTTGCGTGAGATGTGGTCTTTGATTCACATCTAATGCATCTCACGCCTGAGCTTTACTGATCCTCCGCTGTACATAGATCCAGATGTCTATATCACCACTTTCTTTAGTCCCACATCCCTTTCTTCATCTTGTGATTATGCTATACTTAGGGTGCACTTTACCCTAAGTATAGGGGGGATGTGAGACCTTTCGGGTACTTCTTTTGTTTCTGTCTACCCTTGTTTTTGCTGCCTATACTTAGGGATATTTCACCCTAAGTATAGGGGGGGGTAGACCCTGTACATTCTCCACTCGGTTTTCCCTTCGTGTACAGCCTGCTATACTTAGGATTACTCAATCCTAAGTATAGGGGGAAGACCCGAGTCCCTTTTGACTTTTTATTTCTTCTCTTTTGTATAGCCTTTCTTTTCACTTCCCTATACATAGCACGAGTTATGTCTTCTTCATCGCTCTTGACTCTGAGGACATCGTTCGAGCTAAGTATAGGGGGGTGTGTATATATTTCATATATACTTTAGCCATAACTCGTACTTTGTGTGAGTGTGTTAATAAATAAAAATGGCTAAAAACCACAAAAATTTAAAAATTTTCATGTACATATCTTCTTTTATTTTTGCACATACATAGCTAGTGTACAAATTATTTTTGTAAAAATGTTTTCAAAAATCTTTTGTGTAAAGCTTGTGTAAATATTTTTGTATCAAAATTATGTATATAGTACAAAATTTTTCCAAAATGTTTTGAAAAATCAAAAGTTTGCAAAAATCTTGTGTAAATGTGTGTAAATACCTTTTTGCAAAACTTGCACTTCATGCATCATCATTCATGATTTCAAAACATTTTTCAAAAATTTTGCATGATTGTAAAATATTGTGTAAATATGCATCTTTTTGTACATATGTATATAGTTTTCCTTGGATGATAGTTGACCTTTAAACTAGCCTGGAATCAAATTGAGAAATGGAGCTTGATTAAGATCTTAATCCACCTAATTTCTAAGAGGAACCTTATAGGACTTAGGTTTAAGGCTTTTCAGGTCCATGGTGACTTAATTCTTTGAGTCCACTAGGCTATGATCACATGTCATCTCAATGAGCCTAAATAGAGCACTTAACAACAACACATGACTCATATAGATTATGGCTTTACTTGGACAACCGCACTATGCACCGAGCTCTCTACGGATGAGGTGGTGAGGAGGCAGTCTTCCTTGACTTGGGGTAGCATATGAGGGTAGTACTTCTAGGCGGAACCTCTCTTCTTCATTTAGTGAAGGAAGTGCGTCTCAACTTGGTCTGGTTGCCATGAAGTCTAACGACGGGAGTTGTGGGTTGCAATAAAGCTTCAAAAGAGGGATAGTCTACTGGCTCAAGAGGAAAAACTCCTTGTATATATGCTGCACATGTACATGTTGTATAGATGCACTCGAAAAAAAAAATGTGAAAAAGAAAATAACTCCAAAAAAGTGGTGGGTCTGAGAGAAAATGATAATCCCACCGGAGTATGTATATAAGTGCAATAAGCAAAGCTTGGTTTCATGATCCACCTGTTGTAGCTTGCAGCAGGGAGACTTGGCTACACTGGTCAAGCTCCCAAGGGTACTTGGCTACACTGGCCTTGACCCATTCTCTTCTTCCCCCTCTTCTTGAGCCGGTTGTACTTGAACTTAGAAGGGAATACCCCGCTCCTCGAGGAAAGAGTGGCCAGATTGAGGTCATAGAGTTACCTTGTTGGGGAGGGTTGTCAAGTTGCCATTTCTGAGGTGGAGAGCTTAGACCTCACTTTCACAGGACAGGAAAAGATTCATGATCTTCAGGGTTTGTAGTTGATGACTTGTTCTGATCTGGAGCATTGAGGAGTCTTGGTTATAGAGTAGTGGAACTTAGAGGCTGTTAGGTTTTAAGCTTAAGTCTAAATAAGGTTCCGACACATCAATAATCCAAAGATCTGATTAAGCTCCATACCTCAATTTAATGAAGGCAAGTTTAATAATCAACCTTGATCCATGTACATTCTCTTTTTCTTTTTCTTTTTCTTTCTTTTGCACTTCTTTTTCAAATAAGTGTTTGCTAAGGGACTAGCAAAGTATAGTATAGGGGGGTGATGAATACCCATTCATCACTCTTTATTCTTATATTTTAGCTACAAAAACCTATGCAAATGCATGTAGATATGTGTAAATAGGACAAGTTAGCAAAAGCATGCATGTTTGTAAAATTAAATAATTAGCATGTTTTTGTGCAAAAATAAAAGAATAAAGAAGAAAAAGAAAAAGAGGGAAATATTTAGAATAAATATTGAGCAACCTAACCCAAGGGAGGGCTCAGCATGGGCCTGACCGCATAAAAACCACAAGTAGAGGGAGATAGGGGCTCATGTGTAAATAATTATGTAAATAAATAAAATAATATTTTCCTCAACCAAAAATATACTTGTATATATTCTGTATATATTTAGAAGCTATTAAAAATAAAATAAAAACTTAAAAATCAAAAACCCAAAAATACATCTTCACCATGTACATAGACCACTTCCCTTACTCTATTTCACCTTGTAAATAACCTAATTTATTTCCAAACCTTTTTGTAAATATTCCTTTTTATGTTTTGTAAATAAAATAAATACAAAGAAACAAAACAAAAATCAAATAAAAATTACAAAATTAAAAATACAAAAATATCTTGTATATATACCATGTATATAGTTGTATATAACTAATTATTTAACCTATGTATATAAGTAATAAAAATAAAATAAAAATAGCCTTTTATTCCTAATTTTATTCTATAAATAAATAAAATATAAAATGGGAATAAAAATGTATAAAAATAATTAATTAAAAATCCAAAATCAAAAATCAATACAGTGTATATATACCTATGTATAGCTAATATGTAAATACCTTATTTTAATTTCCAAAAATTAATTAAAAATCACAAAAAAATAGAAAAAATTAAAACAAACATTTTTCATGTTTTGAGTTTTTGGAAATTCGGCCATTTAAGGCCCCAAAAAAATCGAATAAAATTCCAATAATTGGTGGCCCCTGATTGGTCCACGGGGGTTTGTTGACCCCGGTCAACTTCCCCCGCGGACCTTCCTTCTCTCGCGGATCGAGCAACCGACCCGATTTCGCGATATTTCCCACGCTCGATCCGACCACCATCACCCCTAACCCCGGGCTCCGATTGCTGCCCGAACATCCTAGACCCTCGCCCGGGGTGGGTTTGCTTGATCCGAAGTCCGAGCTGTTCGCCCGACCATCTTCTTCTCGGATCTTCCACACTATATAGTGTCGTCACCGGCGACCTAATATCGTTATCTCTGGACCACTGCTCGCCGCCAAGGAGCTCCTCCAGGCCACCCGAGTGACAGGCGAGTGATTTGGAGTGGAAGCGAGGCCTGTGCAGCTCGGGTTCCATTGATCCGGTGGTATCTCCGCCGTGCGCCGCCACGAGCGCGCCCGAGCCTCGGGGACCTCGACGACCCCTTGAGGCAACGACCGGGAGCCTCCTTGGCTCCAGCCCAGTCGAATGCAGCCATCAAGTACCTTCTTTAGCCAGTAGCGTAGCTTAGCTTTAGGTTTTTAGATTCGCCGTAGATTAGCTCCGCCACCTTCGCCAGCCGTCTCCGTCCACCCATTTGCCCATCCGACTCCGCCATCAGCTCCGCCAGACCCCTCTCCACCTGCTCCGCCCCTCCATTCCCCCTGGCTCGTCCCGGAGCAGGACTACCGGTCTCCTCCCTCCGCCGCATCGCCGGAGACCCTCCACTTCACCGCACCAGCCACCTTTCGCACGCTCTGACGGGTCGAGGCAGTCTGCCCTCGACCCCTCTTTCTTTCTGTGCAGGTCTACAGGTCTACCGACCTCATCTGGAGGTCGAACTTTCAGAGCACAGTAGCTCCAGCTCCTTGACGTCGCCGGAGCTCTCCTGAGCTCCTCGCCTTCATCGGAGCAGTGCCTCAGGTGCGGAACTCCATGGCGCATCTTTCTAGCATCTCCTGAGCAGCCGACGAGGACCCACGCGCACGCAGAGGGCCGGCAAAACTCGCCGGCCGCCAGTTCTTCCACCATCTTCGTCCACCGTCAGATCGGCCTCGACGCTCCAGTTCAGATCTCGACCGTTCATCTACGGAGCCGCACGGACCATCAGATCTTCAGAGGCTCGATCTCCACCGTTGAGCCGCGAGGTTAAGCCACCACTCACGAGGACCGTCTGATCTCACACGTGGCTGCACCTCGCCCATCCGATCCGAGCCCGGAGTCCTTCGAAGACCCACGTCGCAGCTTCACCGTTCGATCCTCCACGTGGACACGCACCGGCCGTCGGATCGACTCGAGGGGTCCTTTGGGTTTGCGGCGCACCATCCCATCCGTCCAACCTGCCACGCGTCCGCCATCCGTCCCTCGACATTAATAAAGGGGTAAATTATCTGTAGGCCCCTTTACTTTCCGCATTTAGTTTTTAATCCTGTAAATATTTAGTTTAGTTCTTTTATTTCTGTGAACTTTGCATTGTGGACCTTCTACTTTATGAAAATTGCATTTATACCCCTGCCTGTTGTGGACACGTGCATCGACACGTGATTATTTGGTGTATTTGCAGTATTTGCCCCGCGTTTTTGCCCTGTTACGTTTTCTATTTTTAAAAAAATGGGATTTGCAATCAGGTCCCTCCAGGCCTGAGTCACGCGCATCGTGCGTGGCCGGGAGGGTAATTTGCACTTTGAGTCCTATACTTTCCAGGGTTGTTGTCTCAGGGGTCCAGAACTTTGCTTTAACTGCAGAAAGGTCCCTGTGCACTGTTGGTTTTCTTTATTTTTGAATAAAATATCAAAACACCTCCAAATCCAATGAGATTTTGACACATGGCTCCTGCCATGGTGTAGAAATTTCAGTGATTTTTGAGGACATTTTCGCTTTTATTTAGTATTTTTAAAAATTCAAAAACAGCCTTTTTAGTCACTGTCTAAGTTTAAAAATACCAAAAAAATATAAAAACCCCACCAAAAATTCTAAAAAAAATTAGGTTTTGTTGTTTGTTTGTTGCTTGATTTTCTAGCCAATTTTGGCTATTTTTCACCACTTAAAAACCCTAAAAATTACAAAACCCTCAAAAACTCATAAAAATTCTAATAATTAATTTAAAAATCCAAAAATAATAATTAGGGTGCCTAAATTTTCCTTATTCTTCATAGTTTACAGGAAAATCACCTCCAGGGCTATTTAAGACCCTTAAATATTTTATTTTTGGGTCCTAAGCCTTGCTGGACAGTACCTCTCCTGTTTAGCACTTTTTGATTTTTAGAAAATAATCTACCCATCAGAAAATTACCAAAAATTAACCAAAAACACTTAAAAACATAAAAAACATAAAAACAATTTTTCCTTAATTTTTGCATTATTTTTGGTGTGTTAAATACATTGTTGAAGTTGCCTTGATTTGCCTTTCTTTTATTTTCTTTATCTTTTGAAAATCCAAAAAATATAAAAAACCATAAAAACCACTAAAAAATCATTTTCTTTTATTTTATTTCTTTTCACTACTTCGTAGGCCTACGGCCAACCCGTGCTCCTTGTGTTCGACCCTGGGAGCTATACCAGGTTAATCACATAGCTAGGACCGCATTTTGAGTTTTGATTTCTGATTTGTCTCGTGGTCCGATATTTTTCTTGATACACACCTTCTCTGAGATCCGGGTCGCAACGACCCTTGTTTCATTACCTTCACCCGGGTCTTAGGGGACTTTGGTGTCATCAATATCGACCGAGTTTCAATACTATAAGCTAAAGAGATGAAAAAGGATGAAACACCTATACCTCTCAGAAAGAGTTCAACGATGATATAACAACTTGAGAGGTATGGATTCCATAATCAAAATAGTATAAAGATGATCATGCTTAATTTGATGAAGCAAAGAAGATCATGACATAGAAGGACGGTAGAAATAGAGAATCAAACAGGTTCCATGCACAAGAATGGTGTATGGACCCTTGAATATCCATCTAAAGGGGTTAAACTCATTGGGTTTAGATGAATCTTAAATAGAAAGAGGGTATCCGATAAGGAGGTAGAGACTTTCAAAGCATAGTTTCTAGCCAAGGGATATACAAAGAGAGAAGGATTTGAGCATAAGAATGTTTTGGGTGATACATCATTCCATGCAAAAGAATGGTGTATGGATCCTTGATGAGACATTCTCTCTTGAGGTTATGCTCAAATCCTTTAGTATATTACTAGCTATATCTGCACCACTTCTGTATCAGACCAAACATAGTACTACATCTAATAATCACAAAGTGTGGTAGCGAGGGATATTAGTAGAAACTTGGGCCCATGCATTTTGGGATGTGGTCAAGGCTCCAGTTGGGCCCAAGTTCAACAAGTTGTTTGGATTAGTAATCTCCGGTAATGGACTAGGTCTAGGTCCTGAGATGTTACAACTTCATTACGACATCTAGAATATAGACATTAGGTCTACATTCCTCAAATGGACACATTGACGAGGATATCTATATGGAGCAGCCCTAGGACTTCATAGGAAGGATGACAAGGTGTGCAAGCTAAAGAAGTCCATTTATAGCCTTAATCAAACTTCCTATGGTTGTAACATCTGATTTATTAAACCATAAAGGGTTATGATTTTGTTCAAAATCATGATGAACCATATGTACACAAGAAGCTCAGTGAGAGTGCTATTGTGTTCCTCATGCTTTATATACAGAAAGATGGCATCCTACTCATCAGGAATGATGTTGGTATGATGACTAGTGCCATGATCTAGTTCTCCCATACCTTTGAGATGAAAGATCTCGGTAATGCCTATCATATCTTAAGTCTAAAGATGTTATAAAATAGATAAAAATGGGCATTGGGACTACAGCAAGAATGATACATCAAGAAGATCATGGAAAAATTCCACACAGAAATTCAAAGAAAGTATTCATTCCTTTAAGAGATTTCATTCCTTTAAAACATGGTATTAACATATATAAAGGAACAAGACATCAAGGTATTGAGGATAAGAAGCTTATGACTAGATGCCCTCATGCATCACCTGTAGGAACTTGATGTGTACAAAACCATACATCCGCCATGCAGTGTGAGTGGTAAACTGTTACCAATCCTACCATGGAGAACAAGATTGGAGTGTAGTGAAAAACATCTTCAAGTTCTTTAGAAAGACTTAAGACTAGCCATATCATAGTATTATCTTTAGATACCTAAGAAGATTCAAGACTATGTCTTAGTCCATGGGATAGTGATAAATACGTAAGGATATTCTGACTCAGATTTCTGATCCAATATAATAATAGAAATCCACCATTGCCTGCATTAATTTCCAGTTGAATGGTAGTTCTATGAGTAAGTAATGAAAGAAATATGACACACCAATTGTTTCAATGAAACCAAGTATTTGTTGCATAAGGTGCAGTAACCACGTTAGATTTTAACAACTTTTCTATGAGATATGCAAGTTTATAACAGACTCACAATCTCCCTGTGATATAGTGATTAAACTATTTGAATAAACTGTCATATGATTGGTATATTGGGTTTAAAAGTATCAAATGAATAGCTCTGAGAACTAGTGGAAGACTGTTGGATTTGTGAGTACATAGTGAACTATTATGCAATAATGTAAAATGCGAGTTTTATCATTCCATATCTGAAAGAAAACATAATTACTTTTGCATCATGTTAAAGGTTCCTGAGTGTGAATAGGTGTACCAACGTTATCCATTTTGGATATCATATAAATGTTGATCTAAATATTTTGATCATACTGATGAATAGTTGTAGATTAAAGAGTTCGATCGATGATACAACTAGCATGTTAAAGTGATATTCAAAGAAGATATCTAGCTTGAGAAGATATGACATTCTTCTGTAAAGACTGATATTCGATTAGCACTTTCATGCAACTACTATGCAACATAATATAAATTTTGAGGTTTTAGATGAGTCAAATTAAAGAGCTTAACGAGATCAAGATACTAAGACATGTATCATATACTATTAAAAAATGTATACATCCTGTGATAGTAGATGCATATACATCTATGTACATTTTCTAGATCAATAATTTGTTGACATATCAGGGTTTATATACAGACGAGCAGATGTGAATATAACGAAATATGATGTGTATGATCTTTCAAAGGAGTCATACAACCTCATACTTGCCGAATCAAAAGATAAAATCTCACTCATGCAACATTGGGGTCACAATGATCTGTACCAATGCTCATCCAATTTAGGGGAAACAAGATACACATTTGATAATGTTATTATATACATTTGAAGAGCATATGATGAATATTGGCGTCTACTAGTAAATAGAGAAAACTAATGATAAACCTTGGAAGGAGACAACTAAATACGGGTAAATACTTCATGTTAATCAAAGTCATCCGGTAGCTCAAGGTCGATGTGATTATAATAGGTTTCATGCCATGATGGTTTCATTCTAAGTGAATGATGATACAGAACATATTTTATTAGATCCACTTAGAGGTCAAAGGAGTGAGATCTAATTGAATTAAATCCCAATTTAATGAATCAAATCTTGATCCAAAGATTTTGAAATTGATGTGAATGTATTCAAAGTCACAAAGAGAACTTTTTCGGTATCTAACTCGAGATTAAGTGGTCAAATATCTTCATATAAGATCTAATATAATATCAGGTATTATATTTAGTCTATATGATCTCCTTACAGTTATATCCAAGTATCCATGAATGAAGTAAAAATATCCTAACTCAATTAGGAGTCTTATATATGAGAAAATGTGATTAATAATGTGAATTTGATTCACACTTCTAGGCATTAACTATTGTGAATTTGGATCACATTCATTGGAATTATGTGAATATGATTCACACTAAACATTGAGGAAAGATGTAAATATAATTCACATTTATTAGTTTGGCGTAAATACAATTTTCATTTAATTTAGAGAACAATGTGAATCTAATCCATATTTATTAATTAGAAATTATATAAATAGATTCACAGTTCTTAGAAGTAATGTGAATATGATTCACATTTAATACTAGGAGATGTAAATATGATTTGCATAAAGCTACTACTAATGTAATTTTTTTTACATTACGTAAATGTAAATAAGGTTTACATTTTATTGTGTTGGTATAATATGAATATTGATTCATATTTATGGAAGATAATATGCACATTTTCTTCACGAGATAATGTATCTCTTTTCCATAATGTTATAATTGATTTAAATAAATTATTCCCACCAACTTCTAACATGAGTCTGAAAGAGAAGAGACACCTCTCTCTTTCTATGTGTGTGAGTGTATGAAAAATGGGGCTGGCCTCACGCGGGAGCTAACTTGGCTCCCTCGTCCTATTTTCCTCATATTTTTATTTTTTTAAAATGAATACGTGGAAATGCATCACTATATCCCTATATTATGCCATTCAAATTTCGTGAGAAATAGAGACTCCTACGACCTCCATCTAGATAGATATTTTTTAACGGTTGCAGAACTGTTGAAATTGACCCTGTCTGGATGGAGGCCATAGGAGTCTTTGTTTCACACGAAATTTGAATGACATAATATTGGGATATAATAATGAAAATCCATGAAGTAATTTTCAGAACAATAAAAAAATATGGATAAAATAGGGTGTGGGAAGCTAAGTTAGCTCCCCTAAGGGGGCATCCCCATTTAACCCATATATATATATATATATATATATAGGGTTGATCCTGTGACAGCTTTGAGAGTAGTGATTCTGAACCACTAGATTCAACCAGGAGAAAGAAGATCAGGAGAGAGAAGACATAATCTAGTGGTCTAGAATCAATGCTCTCATGCTCTTACAGTTTTTCTCTCACAGGATCACTCCTATATATATATATATATATAGAGAGAGAGAGAGAGAGAGAGAGAGGATTGATCCTGTGAGACAAAAACTGTGAGAGCATGATAGAAATGATTCTGAACCACTAGATTCCGTTATCTCTCTCATCATTGATTGCAAGAGGAGAGAGAAGAGCAGAATTTAGTGTCTAGAATCACTGCTCTCATGCTCTCAATAGGATCAATCCTCTCTCTCTCTCTCTCTCTCTATATATATATATATATATGAACATTCGCTTTACCCCCTATAAAGGAGGGTATGTGGATTCTATTGAGAAGATCACCTCATGATGACAAATGCATCCTCAAGATCCCAATTCATCTCGATAGAAGTCTTGTAGTGAGACTCCGGATCCTCTCTAAATCTTCAATGGTCATCCGCCATAAACTTCTTCCTTTCTATCCCCATGGTCATCCCTCATATGACCCCTCTTTCCATTGGCATACCCAATCCAAGGACATATGCCTTCTTCACCCTACTCCAAGTCCAAAAAGAAGAAGCAGACATCGTATGATGAAAGTCCACAATGAGGAAAATACAATGATAATCTCTTGATCGCAATGTTGGAAGAGAAAAAATACCGAAGAATCTTCTCTCAGATTGTGCGAGTCATGTGATTCATTATCATCCCTACGTGTGCATCGTCGTCGGATCGAACTCTATTCAGGAGGTATCTTCTATTATAGACATAACATATCAAATTTAACATTCCTTTACATGTGTGGTTCGTAAAATGATGCAAAAATTGTTTCGATATCCGCATGTTTCAATTACAATTAGAATTTTTTTACTGTTGTTTCACTCATATCTCAAGTTGTTATTTTTTTATTTGAATATGATCTGATTATTCCATATTTTTTGCGATGTGTGAGGTCATACCTCCCTTGAATATACATGTTTACCCTTTCCTTTGTGCTATGTCTTATGCTTGAGCGTGATCTACCTTGGTTATGAATTCTCACTGTACAAACTGCTTCTAGTGCATTCCAAACCATTTCTAACAAATTATACAACTAACCATTGTTAATCGTCCCCATAAAAAGAATGGCTTTAACTAGAATGCCTCAAGGTACAAAGCCTTAATCAAATTTATCTTTTATTCAAGAAAAAAGGTTTTCAGACAAAAGGCTTGATCTCACGAAATGATGTCATTTTTAATATCATTCATCTTCTAATTCAATGAACTCCATATTATCATCATCTGCTTACAAAGAAAGGCCTTCACACAGAATGCCTCTTAGACATAAAGTAAAGTAAACTACAATAATTCTAATAATGCTTTCTAAAAATGAAAAACGTAAATGCAAACTGAGATTGACAATAAAGCAAAAGTCGTTAAAAGCTAAAAGTAATGAAGAAGAGGAAACATCGAGAGTGCTTTAATATGCTAAATCTTCTTCTGGGCAGTGAGAGATTTGTAGTAGTAAATAGAGAACTTATGCACACTATGTGTGTGAAAGGGTTGAGTAAAGGGCCATTTTATAGGCTCGGGGAGGGCATAAATATAAGAAATATCAAATGTACTCAACAAAAAGGCTAGATAAACAACTCAACTCACTGATATACTAGTGCCAAAATGATGTATGAAGAATCTCCATTTCACCATTCTTTTATTTTGACCTTAGATCCCTAGCTAAATGCATGTATATAACATTAATTTTTACAAAATAACAATCATTTATTTATACATATGTACTGTATAAAATATTATATTAATTCCAAAATAAAAGAATAAAGGAAGAAAAGAAAGGAATTAAGTGTCAGAGACATTGACTAGCCCTAGACCTCGAGACTCAGTCATCATGATGACTTGATCGACAAGGAATAAAATAAGGGAGATAGGGAAAATCAACTATACATAAACATGCTAAAAACCCTAATTTTTATAGCCCAATAATCATATTTTGGGTGCCTTTTTATTTCTCATTTCTATACTTCAAATAATAAAACCCTCAACATGAATATTGCATATAAAAATATAAAGAAAATATAAAATTATTTTATTTAAAATAATAGATAGTGTGCTCGGGATATATATAATAAAAAGATACAAAGAAAACTTCCCAGATCTGTATCTTCTCCATACTGATCAAAATTAATCGAAAGTCACCTTTATTGTTCATAAAATTAAATTATCTATTTAATGAAGGTGGTTTCATTTAATTTGGAGTTAAGATGCAAAAGTTGGCTTTTGAGCACTCATTGTGCAGTTTACCTATATAAAATATTCATTATATTTATTCTTTATATTTTTAGCATTCTTATATTTTTATATAATTGTAAATATATGTAAAATACATGTAAATAATAAAATTAGAGTAAAGCCCGTAAAAATTTATAAAGTGAATAAAATCATATAGGTAAACTATACATATAATATACCTACATAATATATATACCTAACTATTTTAGTATATAGTTTAAACTCAGAAAAATATACTAAAAGTATATAAATATTAGCTAAATAATTTCATATATAAAAATTATGTATATAAAATAATAAAATATATAACACAAATTAAAATAAAATAGGCTAATATATGTATTTATACATATAACCATACATGTAAATATTAGCATGTCATTAATTTACTTGTAAAATTAAATAAAAATCATAATGAAATACTATTTCATCATATTTTGACCTAAAAATAATAAAATCATTTAACAATTTATATCTATTTAACAAGGTAATTTTTCGTCCCCTTTTTCTGGTTGGTCCACGTGGACTAACTAGAGCTCGACCTTTGTTGACCGGGCGGGTCAACTGTACTACCCTCAACCCCCGCCCATGTCATACCTCGTGACCACCCAACTTCGTCGATTCTTATGCCTCCCCTCACCTCCGTCACCCTCGAGCTTACCCCCATTCTGCAGCCCTATGATCCATCTCCATCGCCATGTACCTACTTCTCACCAACCACTATGGGTGTCCATGGGGTGGGTACCCGACCCATTTTATTGTGACCCGTCCCGCCCCATTGGTATTGGGTCACGGGTCAACCCGCCCCATTCCAATGGATACCCAATTGTAACGGGTAGCCGGTTAATGCCAATGGATGTTGGCTACTTGCGGGTACCTACGGGTACCCGTAGGGATTAAAGAGAGATACTTCTAGTGAAATGTTATATGTATAAAAATGCAAACGATATGTCCAACTATGTATATCCATATCTATACCATATTTATAATGATAATGATGGGAAATGAAAATCTAAATGATATGGAATGCAGATAGGGATATATAAACATAGATAAATAAACTAATGAGGATATATAAAACTACGTGGATAATGTAAACTCTATGCATATATGAAATTGGAAGGAATACAATAGAATACGAATCCAATAATAACACATTCATGTAGGTTCATCCTCATAATGAATCGAATACGGATAAACGATATGTAAATATATATAATCGGAGGACAACTTGACAAACTATATATAAGTATATATTCTTATTCGTAAATGGTTGTATTAACTATCACCACATTTGGTTATCGCGATGCGTGTGTCTGTGTGAACGTGTGCGTGTCGGCGTGGGCGTGTGCATGCGCATGTGGGTATGGGCATGGGCACGAGCGCGCGTGCGCGTCTGGGTGGATGCGTGCATGTGTGTATGTGTATGCGATACAATTCATATCCAATTATATCATTATCATCATGTTTGGATGTCAGGATGTATGTATATCGATTTGGATCGTATCCGATTCATTGTCATATATGTTAACTCAAATTTTGACATACATGTATATATTTCGATTTCAAAATGGATACATATATAAGCCCTCCCATTTATATAAATTTAATCTTATCTATATAATTCTGATTATGTTATTTTTCCGATCTAATTGCATCATTTCATACCAGTATTCATTTTAATGATTTGGTAATATATTTTCTATATTCACTGATATTTGTATCCGCATCCATATTTATATTTTAAAATAGATAATAATAATGTAACATCTATGTTGGTATTTGTATCTAATCATTTGCATTTTTGTGAATCCGCTTCCAATCGGGTACCCACGGGTACCCGTTCGGTTTTCTATATGGGGCGCGGGTCATGGCATAATGGGTACCCGCCCCAGCATTTATAAACGGGTACCCCGAGGGTTTAGGGTCAAAACGGGCGGGTCAAGCCGGGTACCCATTGAGCCGTATATTTTGAACACCCCTACCAACCACCGTCCTTCCTCCATATTCTACGACATTTTGCCCCATCTCAGCCTATAAATAAATCATCTCTGCCCTCTTCTTGATTTTGATCCCCTTTTCCACTAATCGGTAACCTAATCGTAACCTCTGAAAGACCTCCTGGGTTGAGTCATTGGTCATAGCATCGAATCCCCGTCCTTCAAGGTCAAGATAATGTGGTGGAATGTGGAGATCCGAGCTTCGTCAGCCACCTCTGGTGAGCTCCATCTGCTCCATCTCTTCAGCAGGTACGGGTTATTAGATTTAGGTTTCCTTAATGCCCTTCATTCCATTAGCTTAGAGGTATCATTAGTTTAGTTAATTAGTCACTTATTTAGCTTAATTTAGATTTAAAATAGCTGGAGCACTAGGCTCCAACACCAAATTCGTCGTAATCTTCTACTGTTTCGACCTCCATTCGCCCCCATCTCCATCCTCAACATGTTATCCATATATTTACCTTCTTTTCCCCTTGATCATGCACGGATCGAGCGGGACTGAAGTTTCCTCCTCCACCTTCGCCGGAACTCCACCGATCCACTACCCCCTTGCATCTACAGCTTCAGGAGAGGGTCGATAGCAACCCTCTCATCCTCCCCCAATCTTTTTATGTAGGAGCACATACCCCTCAACGCCTGGAGCAGCACTTCAAGACTCAAACAGAAGTTCCAAGTTTGAGAAGTTCCAGGGTCCCTCCAATGGACCGCAACCAGCTTTGAAGGTACCCGCTAAAGCAGAGACGTTCCAAGAGCGTAGAGGACCTGACAGTGAAGTGTTTGGTGACCGGAGGATAGATATAATCAAGATCAAATCTCGGTGTAGTCGAGTTCTTGAGGTGTTCTTCGTGAACCCTCGAGGATTGTTAGATCAAGACCTCAACCCAAATTTGGTTAAAGACAAAGTGGTACGTGATGAATACTCATTCATCACTCTTTATTCTTATATTTTAGCTACAAAAACCTTGCAAATGCATGTATATGTTTGTAAATATAAATAATTATCAAAAGCATGCATTGTGTAAAAAAGTAATAATTAGCATGTTTTTATGCAAAAATAAAAGAATAAAGATTAAAAAGAAAAGAAGGAAATATTTAGAATAAATATTGAGCAACCTAATCCCAAGGGAGGGCTCAGCATGGGCCTGACCGCGTAAAAGCCAAAGTAGAGAGATAGGGGCTCATGTGTGTAAATATCCCTGTAAATACAATAAATATATTTTCCTCTAAAAATAGAATAAAATGTGTTTGAACATACTTGTAAATATTTATAAATACAAAATCAAAACAAAAATTGAAAAATTAATAAGAAGATAAAAATCACCTACTTTGTACATATTCATCATATACATAGTCCCTTATCTATATTTATTTCACCTTATAAATAAATAAATTAATTTCCAAAAATTTGTATATATTCTATCTTTTATGGTGTAAATAAACAAAATAAAAACCATAAAAACAAAAATCATCTAAAAAGAACAAAATTAAAATTCAAAAAGAACTTTGTAAATATACCATGTATATATTTGTATATACTTATTTATTTCATCCTTGTATATAAATAATAAAAATAAAATAAAAATACCTTTTATTCCTAATCTTATGCTATAAATAAATAAAATATAAAATGGGAATAAAAATGCACAAAAATAGCTAATTAAAAATCAAAATCAATAATTAATATTGTACATATACCTATATATAGCACTAAGGTATAAATACCTTATTTTTATTTTGGAAAATTAATTAAAAATCACAAAAAAATAGAAAAAAAATAAAATAAACATTTTTCATATTTTAAGTTTTTAATAATTCGGCCATTTGCTATTTTTAAATGAATTTTCAAATATTTTCCACGTGGCCTGTCCCAATTGGTCCACGGGGACGTTGACCCCCCGGTCAACCCCCCCCCCCCCTGGACCACTGCGTCCTGGATCTGAGTGACCGACCTGATTTCTACCTTTTCTTCCCACTCGATCCGACTGCCAAATACCCTAACCCCGGGCCCCGATTGATCCTTGTTCATCCCAGATCCACGCCCGGGGTGGGTCTGAGGGATCTGAGTTGCGAGCTACTCGCCCGATCCATTTCTTCTCGGACCCCTAGGCATATATAGCTTTGCCTCCGGCAGTTCTGTTCTTCATCTTTGGACCTCCCACTCGCAGCCAAGGAACTCCTCCGGTGAGCCTGAGTGACAGCGGTGCTCGTTGGAGTGGAAGCGAGGCACGAGCCCTTCGGGAGACCACTGATCCGGTGGCATCGCCGCCGTGCACCGCCGCGAGCGTGCCCAGCCTCGGGGAACCGACGCCCCCTTGCAGGCAATGACCCGGGAGCTCCCCGAGCTCCAGCCCAGTCGAATGCCTTCACCAGGTAGTTGCTTTAGCCCGTAGATTAGTTTAGATTCGAATTTTTAGTTTCTTGCAGCCGTAGCTCCTCCGGCTCCACCCATCGTCTCCGACCATCCATCAGCCCATCCGACACCGCCACCACCTTCACGAGCCCTCCTCCGCATCTTCTCCACCTGCCCATCCCCCCTGGCTCGCTCCGGAGCAGGGACATCGGTTCTCCCCCTCCGCCGCTCGCCGGAGGACCGCCACATCGATGCATCTCCCATCTATTCCGCGCTTTAACGGGTCGAGGCAGTTTGCCCTCGACCCATCTTTCTTCCTGTGCAGGTCGAATA